>CAUVYP010001186.1:0-15000 GCA_963556195.1 Sepiola atlantica
TTTACGTTATGTGATTGATATTCAGATCGATACAAATAAATGCACTTTGCTCTTCATCATAGAGCGGAGAATAATTCGTTTTATTTACAATAGATGCATATAAACGTTTCTAGAGTAATATGTAATATATAAAAAAATGTACGTAATATCCGCTTGAAAAAAATGTACGTAATATCCGCTTGAAAAAAATGTAGCGAAATACGTTTGTATATTGCCAATAACACAGTACAGTAAAACAAATGGAAATGGACTAATAAATACATTTTTCTTTCTCAACTAAAATGCTATTTTCGTCGAACTATGAAAAAAATCTGACACGAAAAATGTATATGATATATATATATATATATATATATATATATATATATATATATATATATATATATATATATATATATATATATTCATATTTATATGTATATATATATTTATATATATATATTTATATATGTATATATATATATATTCATATTTATATGTATATATATATTTATATATATATATTTATATAGGTATATATATATTTATATATATATATATATATATATATATATATATTTATATATATATATATTTATATATGTATATATATATTTATATATATATATTTATATATATATATATATATATTCATATATATATATATATTTATATATATATATTTATATATATATATTTATATATATATATATTTATATATATATATTTATATATATATATTTATATATATATATATATATATTTATATATATATATATATATTTATATATTATAATATAAAATGAAGTAATAAAATAAGGTGTCAATCAAATTTTATTAGAATTCAAAGTTCATGCAAAGCATCCTTAAGTCCTTAGCTCATGAGGTTTCAAAGATAATTCTTCTCTTCAGAGGACCATTACCGCAGTTATACTACTACAGGCAATAAAATTACGCTTTGAAAATATATAAAATTATATACACAAATATATAAAAATACATAACATCAAACATATCAATCCAAAAACATACTTTTGTTGAATCCATACAGTCCATCCAGGTCATACAAGTTGAGAAGCATAATCAGGAAGGACATTACTCCAAGATACAAACAGCAGTCCAAATACGTGAAATTGAAGGGGCCGGCAAAGTTATCCAGTCGCGAAATGTGTCCATATTCAATGTTAATGATAAATAAATCAATCAAAATAATACAAAAAGTCCAATCAAAGTTCCGAAATCCCAACACGTGCAACTCAAGTCAAATCCAAATTCGTTGTTTAATTAGAAAACCCGCTAAATCCGAATTGAGCAAAATAAGACCGACTCCCATCACATCTAGCCAGAAGAGCGAAAAATATATAAGTGATCTTCTCTCCAGACATGACAAATCCCTAACGAACAGAAGGCGATATTAAATTGTCTACATCTCAGAATGACTTCAACGGGTTTAAAATTATGTCTGTCTTGCATCCTGTTTGACAGGTTCAAGAAAATATTAATGCTCTATCCAGTATATTGAGCTTCAGTTTTTTATCCGGATGTTTCACTAATTATAAGATATTAGTTGACGCTTATATCTTTTGTTGGATTGCTTCATATATATATTTATATATATATATATATTTATATATATATATATATATATATATTTATATATATATATATATTTATATATATATATATTTATATATATATATATTTATATATATATATATATTTATATATATATATATTTATATATATATATATATTTATATATATATATATATTTATATATATATATATATATATTTATATATATATATATTTATATATATATATATTTATACATATATATATTTATACATATATATATATTTATACATATATATATTTATATGTATATTTATATGTATATATATTTATATTTATATTTATATTTATATGTATTTATATGTATACATATTTATATGTATTTATATGTATACATATTTATATGTATATATATATATATATATTTATATGTCTATATATATATATATATATATTTATATGTCTATATATATATATATATATATAAATATATATATATATATTTATTTTAAAAAGTGTAGCGAAATACGTTTGTATATTGCCAATAATACGATACAGTGAAACAAATGGAAATAGACTAATAAATACATTTTTTCTTTCTCAACTAAAATGCTATTTTGGTCTGACTATGAAAAAAATCTGACACGATGAATTTATATGTTATATATATATATATTTATATATATATATATATATATATATATATATATATATATATATATATATATATATATTATATATATATTACACTGAATAATAGTAATGAAAATAATAATAACTAGCGGAACCCATTGGGAATTCCACAGTGTTTTCTACATCAATCTGTATCATTTACTGTCAATATTATCCGGTGGCTAGAAATATGCACAAATTTTGCTCACCAAAATTTTTCGTGACGGGAAGGAAGTATATATATTTATTTATATTACTCGGTTGCCGAGGCAAAAGCTGTCTCTTCAGCATTCTAACTCGCACTCTATGTCCCCTCTCCCTAACCCCACCCCCCCACCCCCGTTGTCAGGGGCAAATCTTAAATAGGAGTGTCAGATCGTGACACACAAAATAAATAACACACATTCTATCGTATTAATATATAAAAATAAAAAAAATAAAAAAATAAAAAAAAAATTAAAAAAATAAAAAAAAATAATAATAATAATAATAATAATAATAATAATAATAATAATAATAATAATAATAATAATAATAATAATAATAATAATAATAATAATAATAATAATAATAATAATAATAATAATAATAATAATAATAATAATAATAATAATAATAATAATAATAATAATAATAATAATAATAGATAGATAGATAGATAGATAGATAGATAGATAGATAGATAGATAGATAGATAGATAGATATACAAATGTTATATTTATTGTTAATTTTAATTTTAACTAATAAGAAGCTTCTGAGATTTCAATTCGGGGTCGGGAGATAATATTTTTTGCGTTTTGAGTTGAACGTTATTAACCCCCCCCCCCCTCTCTCTCCAAAAAGAGGCTTGTCACGTTAGAGATAGAGAACAGTATTGACCGTTATTTTTCAGCTGGCGATAAACATTTCAAGTTTCGAGCGTATGAATTGAAGACGTATTTTGGGTAGATATACAAATGTTATATTTATTGTTAATTTTAATTTTAACTAATAAGAAGCTTCTGAGATTTCAATTCGGGGTCGGGAGATAATATTTTTTGCGTTTTGAGTTTAACGTTATTAACCCCCCCCCCCCTCTCTCTCCAAAAAGAGGCTTGTCACGTTAGAGATAGAGAACAGTATTGACCGTTATTTTTCAGCTGGCGATAAACATTTCAAGTTTCGAGCGTATGAATTGAAGACGTATTTTGGGTAGATATACATTTGTAAATGTTTATGTATATATATATATATATATGTATATATATATATATGTGAGTAAGTTGTTCAATATAGACTGAATGTTTGATAACTTTGCGTCAATTTATTAGACAAACATAGGAGGGGAATCTATCATCTTTATTTTATTTTTTTATTTAAGAATATCCTAGAAAACTTATACTATGTAACTAGGTAACATATATATATATATATATGTGTATGTATTTATATATGTGTGTATGTATGTGTGAATTAAGTACGTGCAAAATCAATGGCCGATTCCCAAAATGTAAAAACATTTTGACCCTTCCTTCACTTAAATATTCAGGAAATCAACCAGATTTTATGAAATTCTTAATATTTATTAATCCACAATCACGGAATATAATGAAACCATGTTTTTTTTTGCTTTTAAATCTTGGTGAAAACATTTTTTTTTTTTTAACACAAAATACACCTTTACTAAAGTTATAATTTTGTATATTAATAAAAAATACAATTTTTTTTTTTTTTTTTTTTTAATAAAAATAAAGCATTGTAAGGTTAACAATTAAAAAACATATTTAAAAAAAATATATTTTGTATATTACGAAAAAGACCCCCAAATACCGTGTTAACAAAATCAGTATAACTCGAAGAAAAATTAATTTTTGTAATTAGCGATATTATTGTTTAATCAATATTTTCACACAAAAAAAAATAATATAATTGCAAAAAATATTTCATGTGATTTTAATGATTAGAATTTCTGGGAAAATAAAAAATGCGACATAATTATATATTTTCCCTTTCATACATGAACGTGTATCATCAGCGCAATTTTTTTATTTTTTATTTTTTTATTTTTTTTTTATTCAATGTATAAATTGTCAGTGTAGTCATTAACTTTAATTTACTTTTTCACACTTAAAATAAAAAATACACTTTATTTTAAAAAGAATCAATGTAATTTATCGTTACGACACGTTAAGAATAAATCGAGTAACTAAAGTTTTAAATCATGTAAAAAAAAAATTATAAAATTGACGCAGTTCGTAACGTAAAAATAATTTTCAACATTTAAAAGTTTTATTTCAAATTCTAAGAAAAAAAATTGGTAAACAGATGTCATCAATAATTAAAAACTAATACCAAGTTTAATATGAACCTCTTTTGTTAAAAATAAAATAAGATGTTAATTGCGTACACTCACAAATATTTTAATTAAATAAGCATTTCCCTTTTTATTATAACAAAATAAGGGTACTTAAATTTGTTTGTAGCGTTAAAAAGAATAAAGAAATTAATGGATAATAATTTTTCAACTTCTATAAATTATTACAAAACCATTTTTATATATAAAGTTAAAAATGATAAATTATAACATTTTTTTTTTCTCTTCCATATATTTTGCATAGCGATAGTCAATTGGTAAACAAAGTTGTTTGCCGATTATGTGACGCCGGATTTTACTAATTTATGACTTTTGCGGGTATAATTTTCCTAACTTTTAGTAAAATGTGGGATTTTTTTTTTTTTTTTTTTTTTTTTTTTTAAAATCAATATCTTATGACTTTAATTTAATAATTATCTTTGAAATAGTTCCCAAAAACTTATATTTATCTTTCAGGGGATTTTTACAAGTAATTTTCCCAAAGTTCAAAATTCACTGCATTTTTGGGGTTTTCAGCCGCCGTGATTACATAATTTATTTATTTTTCACACGTAAATATGCAGTTTTTTTGTTTTTTTGTTTTTTTTTAAGATTACGTTTAGGCTTTTATCTTTCAAACACAAGAGGCGGCCATTTTTGCACGTGCCTGGTGTGTATATGTATATGTGTGTATATGTATATATATATATATATATATATATATAATTATTATCTTTTTTATTTATTTATTCATTTTTATTTATTTATCAATTATTCATTATTATTATTTATTTATTTATTTTTTATTTATTTATTTATCTATTTATTTATTTTTTTTTTTTTTTTTTTTTTTTTTTCGTAAATGTTTCTTTATGTATGTGTGATAGTGCACCTTGAACCTCATGAAAATGAGAGAAACACTATCCCTGTGACAGGATCACAGGTAAACTAAGCCTGGGCCTGGTGTTGCCACAAACACTAAACCATGATAAATGTCTATAAACACAAATAAACGCCGTGGGACTCAGAAGAAAGATCTGAGTGTCATGATGGGCAGGTGCTCCCTCGATGGCCAACATGGGGGACCCGGTCCGCATCCTGCGAATGTTGGCTCCTTTAATTTCAGAAACAAGACAACGGACAAGAACCAGGTAAGTAACCTCTCTGATTCCAGGTATGACAATGACACAGACCAGAGACAAGTAAACCAGAGCGAAAACAGCAAACTGGAAAGATATAGAAAGAAATGGACCATGAAAGAGAACAGACTGGTGATGGAGTGCTACTATAAAAGCCGCTACCCTATAGAAAGAGGCTACCGAAAACGAATGAAACATCTCTGGGACATTGCTAGTGACCCACATACAACGGAACAAAGGATAGCAGATCAAGCAAGACAGATCCTCAAGCGAGGATGGTTCTCGGAGATGGAACTGACGGAAATCAGACAGAAGGCTAATGGCGAAACGGAGCAAGAAACACCACCAAAGGAGAGACCACAGGAAGAGGACAGGCAAAACATACACACTGAAACTGAAGAGATTGAAGACTACGGAATCACAGAACCAGGGGAGATAGAAAACTGCGGAACCACAGAACCTGCTGAGATAGAACTCAATGAAAAAGAAGCAAGTGAAGTGGAGAACATAAGACGATACATGTTAGAAAACAAAACAAAACTCCCATCTCTCAGGAATGAAGTAGCGAAGAAGTTACAAGCAGAAACAGAAAGAGTAAACAGACTCCTCACACACATCCCAACAGAAACTATTACAGACCTAAACAACCTGATATATGCAGGGGCAAAATCGGTAAGTATGAAACTAAGAAACGAAGAGAATGGACAAAAGAGAGGACTGACAAAACCTGGATGGGAAATCAGACTGGAAACCCAGATCACCAAACTTCGGAAAGAAGCTAAAACCGTGAACAGAAGGAAGGAGGACATGAAACGATTAAGAAGCAAAAATCAGAAACGCAAGGAAAAACTAAATGAGAAACATGAAGAAATAAAACAAAGGATAGCAGCAATAGAAGGAAGACTGAGACGATACAGGTACAAATCAGAACAGAGCAAACAGAACAGGACCTTTGAAAACAATGAAAGCCAGTTTTACAAAAACGTAAATGGAGAAAAAACAACGACAGAGCAACAGAACCCAACAGAAACAAAACAATTCTGGAGCAAGATATGGGAAGTACCAAAAAAGCACAACAAGAATGCCCAATGGTTGAAAAACATGAAAGATGAACTGCAAGAAATCGAAGAAGGAACCGAAACAGAAATCAACAAAGAAACGATCAAGAAAACCCTAAGAAAAATGGCAAACTGGAGAGCACCAGGCCACGATGGAATACATGCATACTGGTTTAAAAAATTCACGACCCTGCATGAAAGAATAGCGCAGAAACTGAGCGGATGTATCCGCAAAACAGACATACCAGAATGGATGACGGAAGGAAGAACAACACTAATACAAAAAGACCCCAAAAAGGGAACGACCCCCAGCAACTACAGACCGATAACATGTCTACCAATAATGTGGAAAATTCTCACAGCACAACTGAGAGAACAAATCTACCAATCCCTGGACAAACGTGGACTGCTCCCCGAGGAACAAAAAGGATGCCGGAAAGGACAAAGAGGGGCACATGATCTACTATACATTGATCAAAAGACTCTGAAGGAGGTGAAGAGCAGACAAAAGAACATAACCATGGCATGGATTGACTACAAGAAAGCCTACGACAGAATCCCCCAAACATGGATAATTGAATGCTTAAAAATATACAAGATACCAGACAGGATTATTAATCTCATCAAGAAAGCAATGGAAACATGGAGACTAAAACTGACAGCCGGAGGACAATACCTGTCTGAGATAAAAATACAGAGAGGCATTTTTCAAGGAGACTCTCTATCACCACTACTGTTTATAATAGCCATGATGCCACTCAACTACATACTCAGAAAGTGTGATGCCGGATACAGGTTTACTGATACAGAACAAAGAATAAACCACCTGATGTACATGGATGACCTTAAACTGTTTGCAAAAAACAAAACAGAACTGGAAAAGCTGATAAACACAACCAGGATATTCAGCCAGGATATCCAAATGGAGTTTGGAATAGAAAAATGTGCACTGCTAGAGATCAAAAGAGGAAAACTGGAAAAGACAGAAGGTATAGAACTCCCCAACCAAGAGGAGATGAGGGCGCTAGGAGAACAAGATAGTTACAAATACCTGGGAGTTCTGGAAGCAGACACAATCAAAAATACAGAAATGAAAGAGAAGATTGGAAAAGAATATCTACGAAGAACAAGGAAACTCTTAGAAACTAAACTATATAGCAGAAATCTAGTAAAAGGGATAAACACATGGGCTGTATCACTAATAAGATACTCTGGACCATTCATAAGCTGGACCAAAGAAGAACTCAGGCACCTTGACCAAAGAACTAGAAAACTAATGACTATGCACAATGCACTGCACCCAAAAGACGACACGGACAGACTCTACGTGAAAAGAAATGAAGGAGGTAGAGGACTGGTAAGTATAGAATACTGTGTGGAAGACACCAAAAAAGAGCTGGAGAAATATGTAACCCAGAACACGGAAAGACTGATCACCACAGCAAGAGACACCAGCCCAACAAACAACCCCGGAAGCACTGAACCCAGAAACAAAAAGACAAGAAAGGAAAAGTGGGAAGAAAAACAACTACATGGACGCTTTATAAGACTCACAAGCGATGAAGCCAATGAAAACAGCTGGGCATGGCTAAGAAAAAGAAACCTGAACAGAGAAACGGAATCTCTGCTGACGGCCGCACAGAACAATGCGATTAGGACAAACTTTATTAAAGCAAAGATAGATAAAACCCAGGAAAACAGCAAATGCAGATTGTGTGGACAAAGAGACGAAACGATAAATCATATAATAAGTGAATGCAGCAAGCTAGCACAAAGGGAATACAAGAACAGACATGACAGCATGGGGAAAGAAGTACACCGGGAAATGTGCAAACATCTGAATTTCGAATATGCAAGAAAACGGTACAAACACAAACCAGAAACTGTACTAGAAAACGAAAAACACAAAATCATATGGGATATGAATGTACAAACAGACAAACCCATAACAGCAAGGAGACCGGATATGATAATAATCAACAAGAAAGAAAAATCCTGCAAAATCGTGGACTTTGCCGTTCCAGCAGACCACAGAGTGAAGATCAAAGAGACGGAAAAGAGAAGCAAATATACTGAACTTGCCAGAGAATTGAAAGGAATATGGAACATGAAGAAAGTCAGTATAACACCAATAATCATAGGAGCACTAGGAACAGTCCCCAAAAACATGGAGAAAAGACTAGGAGAAATAGGAATCAAAGGGATAACTGAGACAATACAAAGGACAGTAATGATCAAAACAGCTACAATCCTGAGAAATGTCCTCGAATGCGGAAACCAACCCACATAAGCAACGAATGGAGAACAAACACATGGAAGCACAAAACAACAGAACCGGGGAAAATACAACCGAACGAGAGAGGCGCAAGCATAGGCTGACGCCACGAAAATTATGGACAGAGGGTCGAGGAGGGAAAGCGCAAAACCAGACCTCCACTGGAAGAGCGCGGACAGCTCTGGGACCTTGGGAAGGCTTGTTGCCACTCGGGCCCCAGAGGAGACCAATGGCCATTATCAGCGAGAAATCGTTGGTAGGTGGCTGTTGCGATTACCGCAAGATCATCAGCGGTGATGAACGAAAAGAGGTGGAGCATACTGGAGGCCTGAGGAGACTTGTTGTCACTCAGACTCCAGGGAATACCACAGGTTGTCGGCAGTGGGTGACCACTGACGATGACCAGTGTGATAACTCCTAGTGAGTAAATAATAATAATAATAATAATAATAATAATAATTAATAATACCCCCCACAGAAAGAGGATATCGGAAACGAATGAAAGATCTATGGGACACTTCTACTGACTACCATACAACGGCACAAAGGATAGCAGATCACGCAAGACAGATACTCAAGAGAGGATGGTTCTCGGAGATGGAATTAACGGAAATTAAACAAAAGATAAATGGCGTGACAGATCAAGACACACCATTTGACGAAAACTCCCAGGAACAAAACGAGAAAAACAGAAACACAGAAACTGAAGAAGGCGAAGACGACGAAACTATAAAACTATCTGAGGAAGAAGCAAGAGAAGTGGAAAACGATTAATGTCCGAGAACAAAACAAAACTTCCATCCCTAAGGAACGAAGACTGGAAGAAGTTAAAAGTTGAAACAGAGAAAATAAACAGAGTACTCACGTACATCCCAACAGACACTATCACAGATCTAAACAACTTGATATATGCGGGGGCAAAATCAATAAGTATGAAACTAAAAAGGGAAAAGAAGACTGACCAAAAGAATCGACAGACGAAATCTGGATGGGAGATCAGACTGGAAACCCAGATCACCAAACTTCAAAAGGAAGCTAAAACCGTGAATAGGATGAAAGAGAACAGTAAACGATGGAAGAGCAGAAATCTGAATCGCAAGGAAAGACTAAATAAGAAACACGAAGAACTAAAACAAAAGATAGCAGCAATAGAAGGAAGATTGAGACGATACAGATACAAATCGGAACAGTACAAACAGAACAGGACCTTTGAAAACAATGAAAGCCAGTTTTACAAAAACGTAAACGGAGAAAGAACAACAACAGAACAACCGGACCCGACACAAACAAAACATTTCTGGAGCAAGATATGGGAAAATGCTGAAGATCATAACAAAAATGCTAAATGGCTGAAAGACATGAAAGATAAACTTCTAGAAATTGAAGAAGGAACGGAAACAGAAATTAATGAAGAAACTATTAAGACAACACTAAAGAAAATGGCAAACTGGAAAGCACCAGGTCACGATGGAATACATGCGTACTGGTTCAAAAAATTCACGACCCTACATGAAAGGCTAGCACAGAAACTGAGAGTATGTATCCATAAAACAGATGTACCAGAGTGGATGACCAAAGGAAGGACAACGCTCATACAAAACGATCCCAAGCAATTACAGACCAATAACCTGTTTACCGACAATGTGGAAAATCCTAACGGCACAACTTCGAGAGCAAATTTACCATTCCCTGAACAGTCGTGGACTACTTCCCGAGGAACAAAAAGGATGCCAGAAAGGGAAAAGAGGGACGCATGATCTGTTATACATAGATCAAAAGATCCTGAAAGAAGTTAAAAGCAAGGAAAAGAACATATCTATGGCATGGATTGACTACAAGAAAGCGTACGACAGAATCCCTCAAGCATGGATAATTGAATGTTTAAAAATGTACAAGATACCCAACAGGATTATTAATTTCATCAAGAAAGCAATGGAAACATGGAGATTAGAACTGACAGCTGAAGGACAATACTTGACGGAGATAAAAATAAAGATAGGCATTTTCCAAGGAGACTCCCTATCACCACTACTGTTTATCATAGCCATGATGCCACTTAACTACATACTCAGGAAATGTGATGCCGGATACAAGTTCACAGGCAGAGAACAACGAATAAACCATCTCATGTACATGGACGACCTGAAGCTATTTGCAAAAAGCAAAAAGGAACTGGAAAAGCTGATAAATACGACCAGAATCTTCAGTCAGGACATTCAAATGGAATTCGGAATGGAAAAGTGTGCATTGCTAGAGATTAAAAAGGGAAAGTTGGAGACGACTGAGGGCATGGAACTACCCAACCAAGAGCAGATGAGGGCGCTAGATGAACAAGAGAGCTATAAATATTTGGGAGTTTTGGAAGCAGACACAATCAAATCAACAGAAATGAAAGAGAAGATTGGAAAAGAATACCTGAGAAGAACAAGAAAGCTCTTAGAAACAAAATTATATAGCAGAAACCTAATCAAAGGAATAAATACCTGGGCAGTATCACTAATAAGATATTCTGGACCATTTATAAACTGGACTAAAGAAGAACTCAGGCACCTTGATCAGAGGACTAGAAAATTAATGACTATGCACAATGCACTACATCCAAAAGACGATACAGACAGACTCTACGTGAAGAGAAACGAAGGGGGAAGAGGACTGGTAAGTATAGAAGACTGTGTGGACGACACTAAAAAAGAGCTGGAGAAATACATAAACCAGAACCCAGAAAAGCTGATCACCGCAGCAAGAGATACCGTCCCAACGAACAACGCAGGAAACATCGAAACTGGACACAAACAAACAAGAAAAGAAAAATGGGAAGAAAAACAACTACATGGACGCTTCATAAGACTCACAAGAGAAGAAACCAACGTAAATAGCTGGACATGGCTAAGAAAAGGAAACTTGAACAGAGAAACGGAATCTTTACTGATGGCTGCACAGAACAATGCGATTAGGACAAACTACATTAAAGCTAAAATAGATAAAACCCAGGAAAACAATAAATGCAGACTGTGTGGACAAAGAGACGAAACAGTAAATCATATAATAAGTGAATGTAGCAAACTTGCTCAAAAAGAATACAAGAACAGACATGATTGTGTTGGGAAAGTAATACACAAGGAACTGAGCAAACAATTGAATTTCGAATATGCAGACAAATGGTACAAACATAAACCAGAAACAGTACTGGAAAACGAAAAACACAAAATCCTCTGGGATATGGATATACAAACAGATAAACTCATACAAGCAAGGAGACCTGATGTTATTATAATAGACAAAAATAGAAAATTCTTGTAAAATCGTAGACTTCGCCGTTCCAGCAGCCACAGAGTGAAGATCAAAGACACGGAAAAACGAAGTAAATACACAGAACTGAAAGGAATATGGAGCATGAAGAAAGTTAGTATAATACCAATAATCGTAGGAGCACTAGGAACAATCCCCAAAAACATGGAGAAAAGATTTGGAGAAATTGGAATCAAAGGGACTATCGAAACCATACAAAGGACGGTAATGATCAAAACAGCTGCAATCTTAAGGAAAATCCTCGAATGCAGAAACTAACACACATAAGCTACAAAGGCTAACCAGACACAAGGAAATTACAACGGAGAAAACAAGACAACACGAAGAACACCACAACAAGAGCCAAGGAACAGAAACTGCAAGAAACAGCACTTCATAATTCCCCCACAATAAATTACACTACACAAAAATGAACCAAGAAACAGAAATTACAAGAAACACTATAAGCTCCTCCCTCTCCCTCACCCACCCACCCCCAAAAAATTAAAAAGAATTTTAAAAATTCTTTTTTTTTTTCTTTTTTTTTTTTACCATAATGGAAGAGAAAAGGAAGGGGAAAAAAATGAATTGTAGGGAAAAAATTTAATAATTTGAAAAAATATTATTTTATTCATTTTTTTTTTTTTTTTTTTTTAACTGGTGCCGGCCTAGGCTGACACCAGACAACATATTTGTAGAGGGTCGAGGAGGATGAGAAGACCGAGGAGGGACAGCACAAACCAGACCTCCACTGGAAAAGTGTAAAGAGTGCTGAGATCTTGGGGAGGCTTGTTGCCACCCAAATCCCAGAGAAGATCAAGTGTCCTTACCGGCGAGAAATCAATGGTAAGAGACTGTTGCGATACCGCATCGTTATCGAAAAGAGGTGAAGAACACTGGAAGTCTGGGGAGACTTGTTGTCACTCAGACTCCAGGAAATACCACTGGTTGTTGTCGGTGAGCAATCACTGACGATGATCTGTGTGAGAACTCCTAGTGAGTACAAAAAAAAAAAAAAAATAATAATAATAATAATAATAATAATAATAATAATAATAATAACAATAACAATAACAATAACAACAACGACAATAATAATAATAATAATAATAATAATAATAATAATAATAATAATAATAATAATAATAATAATAATAATAATAATAACAATAACAAGAAAAAATTTTAAATATAAAAAAATATATATATATAAATAAATATGTTATGCCTGAAACCGGCCTATTTGCTAAGCGTTTCCGCGTCTCCTCCTCCCTCCACAATGTCCTCCTTCTTCCACGCTGAAGCGACAGTAGCGAGCGAGGTCAGTTAATGGTTTAATTACGTTAATTTTGTATCTATTTAACAATTTCATGTAGTTTGTTCAGTGGTAAATCACCGCTTCTCAGCTCGATATTACGGCTTCGATTCCAAGTCTCTCAATCCAATATATTTGTTGTTTATTTATTGAATTTCTTTAGGAACGTACGTACCCTTTAGCGTATTAGTATATAGATATATATTTATTTGTGTGTATATATATATATATATATATATATATATATATATATATATATATATATATATATATGAAGCAATCCAACAAAAGATATAAGCGTCAACTAATATCTTATAATTAGTGAAACATCCGGATAAAAAAACTGAAGCTCAATATACTGGATAGAGCATTAATATTATAATATAAAATGAAGTAATAAAATAAGGTGTCAATCAAATTTTATTAGAATTCAAAGTTCATGCAAAGCATCCTTAAGTCCTTAGCTCATGAGTTTTCAAAGATAATTCTTCTCTTCAGAGGACCATTACCGCAGTTATACTACACCTTATTTTATTACTTCATTTTATATTATAATATATTATAATATATATATATATATATATATACATATATATTTTATATATATTTATATGTATATATATTTATATGTATATATATATTTATATATGTATATGTTTATATATTTATATGTATATATATTTATATATGTATATATATTTATATGTATATATATTTATATGCATATATATTTATATATTTATATGTATATATATTTATATTTATATGTATATATATTTATATTTATATGTATATATATTTATATTTATATGTATATATATTTATATGTATATATATATTTATATGTATATATATATTTATATGTATATATATATTTATATGTGTATATATATATTTATATGTATATATGTATATTAATATGCATATATATATATATTTATATGTATATATATATTTATATGTATATATATATTTATATGTATATATATATATTTATATGTATATATATATATTTATATATGTATATGTATATATATATTTATATGTATATATATATTTATATGTATATATATTTATATGTATATATATTTATATGTATATATATTTATATGTATATATATATATATTTATATGTATATATATATATATTTATATGTATATATATATATATTTATATGTATATATATATATATTTATATGTATATATATATATATTTATATGTATATATATATATATTTATATGTATATATATATATATTTATATGTATATATATATATATTTATATGTATATATATTTATATGTATATATTTATATGTATATATATATATTTATATGTATATATATTTATATGTATATATATATA
>CAUVYP010001186.1:20000-22500 GCA_963556195.1 Sepiola atlantica
TCTTCTAATAAATCTATCTTCGAACAAAATTCCAACTTCTACAATAACGCACTACTTAATTCAGGATAAACTGATAAAAGTAAATACGAAAATAATCCCTTTATCCAGAAAAACAAACCTTTAAATGTAATTACACACAAAATGGCAATACGGGATAAACAGCGGACTAATACTACACTACCCAAGAAAACAAAAACATATATAAATAGACCCACCAAAACTATCAATATTGACAAACTAGCTGACCCCCAAGAACATAGTAAAAATAAAAGAATTAGAAGAAAGAATAGTATTTGGTTTAATCCACCCTATAACTGCAATGTGAAAATAAATATCGTTAAGGAATTCTTCAAAATGTTAGATAACTTATTTAAGCACCCACATAAATACAGCACTATTTTAAATAAAAACTCTATTAAAATCTCCTACTCCACAATGCCCAATATAGCACAAACCATCATCACATCTGATAACAAAAAAATTAAATCTGCCCAGCAACCAGCACCTACTATACACCCTACTAATAATTGTAACTGCCAGAAATCTAGAGAATGCCCGTTGAATGGCAATTGCATACAAAGTAACGTCATATATGCTTGTACTGTTAAGCAATTCCCCCAAAACACCATTATGCAAACAGACACCAACATACAAATTTCCCCTCGCCCTACAGCTCTCCACATCCCCAACTCTCTATATCAAACGACACCCTAAATAACACCTCTTACACTAACCAATAACCCTCGCTAACTAACAATATCCTTGATCTCACCCTCAAATTATTTCATCTTCTCCACCTAACAATTCCAGCTTAACTTTCATTCTCTTATCTTTTAATTTCGTTATGTTGAAAAATAAATATGGTCCGTATATAGCAATAATTAAGTTTTGTATCACAAAGAAAATATTTAAATATATTTGTTAAAAAAAAAAAAAAAATTTTAAATATATATATATATATATATATATATATATATATATATATATATATATATATATATATATATATATGTGTGTGTGTGTGTGTGTGTGTGTATATAATGTGTGTGTGCACGTGCGTGTAGAATTTGAATTGATGGCTAGACATTACAACAAGTGCCGAAGATAATAAAGAATATAGAAAAAAAAGAAAGAAAAAAATTTTTAAACGTATAAATCGGTATAAAAACGGAAATAGTGAAGGCAGGATGTCTGAGATTCTATTTGCGTTCTCTCTTCCCTTATTTGTCAGGCAATTTTGTACTCGCTAACTTCTGTGCAAAAGGAACAGATATATAACGTCCTTCTCTAAAAGATGTGGCTACGAACGCAGATCTCATCGTGTTATTCATCTATCTTTGACGTTTTCACATCATATCTGGAGTTAACTGAAAATGTTTTTTTGTTTTTTGTTTAACATAAAAGATCGATAAATAATCGGAACTACGAAACTGTATTTGTTTTGGTCTTCTTACATACATAAGTATTTGAATTATAAACATCATTTGCTATTTAGATTATTGGGTTTTCTTAGGAAATTAAGCTTCGTTTACGGAGAAAAAGAAATCGATTACAAACTGTTTCGAAGCTAGTCGTAGCTTTTTAACCAGTTTGTAATCGATTTTCCATCCTGACATGTGTTTTTAACTTAATGTTATGGAGAAAAAATCGATATGTATGTGAGTGTTGATGTTTCCAGTATGACTACAAAATAGTTATTGATTCATAATTTTTGTATTCTAATGAATAAAAAAATATATAAGCTCTGTTTGATATATATAACAAACCATTGAGCACAGAAGTTAGCGAGTACAAAATTGTCTGACAAATAAAGGAAGAGAGAACGCAAATAGAATCTCAGACACCCTGCCTTCACTATTTCCGTTTTTTTTTAATTTTATATATCCTGGGATTCATAATAACTTATTTACTTATTATATCCTTGAGCTATACGTTTTTCTTAAGAAATTAAGCTTTCTTTATGGAGAAAAAAAATCGATTAGAAACTGTTTTGACGCTAGTCGTAGCTCTTTAAATGGATCCCATCCTGAAATATGTTTTTAACTTAATGTATATTTAATTAACTTAATGTATATTTTTTCTATAATGAGAGGACAAACAATTGTTTGTCCTCTCATTATAGAAAAAATATTGTATCATATTCATCCATCTGGAGTCTGTTTTTTTTTTAACTCATTGCGAATATTTCCACTAGAAAGTGCCAGAGTTAGAATGGATAAAGGATATATGCTGAAGAAGATAATCATAAATTCGTCAAGTTTTACCCTAAATTTTCAAATGGGAGGTTTCCCCCATATTATGTCCCCTTAAAATCCTTTAAAATACTCCAAAAACTGAAATTTGGGGAATATTTATCAATTGAAATCAGCATCATCATCATCATCATCATCATCATCATCATCATCATCATCATCATCATCATCATCATTTCGTTTTACACGCTGGCATCCATTGAACGGCTTCAAGAAATTGACTTCCAAAGTAGCCTATCCCTGACCAG
>CAUVYP010001186.1:30000-35000 GCA_963556195.1 Sepiola atlantica
TCAAATCCTCTCTAAAACCGTGACGCTTACTTATCCACCAAAATCACAGAGCCTCCCCCTCCTTTTCTACCCATCTTCCATTCCTCTGCATACACCCCCCCCCACACACACACACACGCACACATCTTCATTCACCATGACCCCTAACCTTCCTGGTCAAACATTCCACCCTCCTCTTTCCCCACCCCTCCACTCCTTCACTCACTGCCATCCACATTGCTCCCGCTAACCCCAACCCTCCACTTTTTCACTTACAACCATCCACAGTATCCCTGCTCACTCCCCTTCCACTTTTTTCACTCAGTTTCTTTAACATTTATTTTCATTCCTTGCAACTGACTTCACCAGGTCCGGACGTCGGTCCCTACTGTTTTCCAGTAGTGGCTACTATCTCCTCCCTTCAACCCACCATGTACCATGTCAACCCTATATGTCCACGTACTTGCATGACATTTTTCTTTATATTATCATCCTGAAGAAGTTTTACAAATAAAGACGAAAAGTCGATGAACACATAAAAACTTACATTTTGGTTTTCCTTTTTCATTTCCCATATATTATGTATATACACATACAGTATTATAAGGCAATATAATATGTTGCGTATATATTTTCCCCATATACTTCAAATATGTGAGTAGAGCCTAGTAATAATATGAAAATATATTTATAACAAGTAAGCTATAGAAAAATGTTCGTGCTATATTTCCGAAGGAAATCATCAAACTATATATATATTAGTATTTCATGTATCCACATAAAATTTTATAAGGAGATATAATTTTTTATGTATCAATTTTCAGTATTTACTTCAACAGTGGTCGATACGTAAGTAGAGCTAGGTAGTAAGCTATGAAAATATATTTATGGCAATTATGCTACACAAAGGCTTCTGCGTTTCATCCCCGTAGGGAATCGTCAGGCTAAAAGCATGGGTTGTGTGTGTGATATTTATAGATAGATGTATAGAGAGATAGATAAAGAGAAAATGCTGCCTAGATAATTATACCTTTTTTATTTTTTCAGTTTTTCTAATGGTCATTTTTGTATTAAAAATCAAAAATAATAATAAATGTTCCATAGGTATCACGAACGTTTTCGATTCTTCGTCGAATCATCATCAGGTGTCAGAAGCAAATGAACAAAAAAGCTGGAGAAAGAAGAGATTTTTAAAAGACGACGGAGAAACGCACACGTAAAAGAACATTTTCGCATTGTTCCAGGAAAGACGTTGACAATTAAAATTTAGCGACGTCGGAGAGGTATTACAGAATAAAATCGCATTACGTTAAGCATTTCAAATGTTACCACTTGTTTTGATTTTATGTAGATAGCTTCCAGTATTAAAAAAAAATTAAACAAGAAAAAAAGAAAAAACAAGAATTTTTTTTTATATTCAATTAAAAATATTGGAAGCTATCTCAGTAAATTTTTTTGTCGTTCAGTACATTATAAGGAACATAAACAGAAGAAAAAAAGAAAGAAAAAAGAAGCAGAAAAAAGAAAAGGAGCAAAACAAAAAAGAAAAAAGAAAGAATCAGACGCCAAAGGATAAAGAAAACGCTATGAGTTTTACAAATAATTTAAAATATTGAAGATCTTTAAAAAAATTATAACAGTCTTTTTTTAAGGGCTCTGTTAGTTTAAAGATGAGTAATTCAACGTAAAGTATTAACAAGAAAGCAATAACAAGACTAAAAAAATAAGTAAGAAAAAGAATATTGAAATTCAAATATATAGGATTTGGAGGTAAAATATTAGAACGGTTAAACATGAAGTATGTTATGTGTATAATAGATTATATATATATCAAGCCCCCTCCGGTCAGTCTAGAGCAGTGGTTCTTAACCTTTTTTCTCCAATTCCCCACTATTTAGTGAGAGCCAGCTCTCCATTCCCACCACAGTTATCACATGGAAATAAATACATACGAAAAGATTCGTTAACCAGCGAACGGCAGTGCTGAACAGCAGTCCTTCGTAGTCGGATTCCATATTCTGGCACAACCGTCGAAATAGTAGAGTGTTGAGGGAGCTCGCTTTGACAAAATTTCCCACCAGTGGGGAATTCTCCACAGGTTAAGAACCACTGGTCTAGAGAGACTATGGGCACCCCTGTAAGGGGCTGGCTGCGCATTATGAAGCAAGGATTGCGCACTCTCTAGCAACACCTTTCCTGGGCCGGCACTGCCTGATTCCAATGGCAAGCAATTCAAGACGACTGGAAACAATGCCGAGATAAGCAGTAAACACATACAGCACCTGGTATTCTCAAATGGTCACCCATTTAGTACTGGGCAGCTCGACGTCGCTTAACTTCGGTGGTGATCTAACGGGAACCAGTGTGTCAACGTGATTGTGCCGTAGATGATATATATAATAAATTAAAGAATTCATTTATTAATTAAAATGTGATATAGTATTCAAGAAATCTTTAAGTGCTTCTGTATTGTAGGGCCAAAAGAAATGTATCTTTAATTTTGAAGAATCAAATAAGAGGGAGATAATTCAAGCCCCCCCCCCCCCCCACGATTTATCTAAAAATGGATTTTAACGCTCTGAACATCGAAAGACATTTTATATTTAACCAGAGATGATGCCAAACTAACAGACTTCTTGCAAGCGCATATATTAATTTCAGGTGCGAAAACCTACATCCAGTGTAAAACTTTCATTTATTTCAAAAACTTTATTTTCCTTGTTTCATGTTTTTTTTTCCTTTCATTTACGTAGTTTTCTATTTTTTTTCTTTCTGTGATAATCGATTTATTTTAATAAATCATTTTATTTTTCATTGGTGCCGAATACCATAAAGCGTTGTGATTGTTTTATTCCTAAATAATCCTTCTTACGTATATATTTTTTAAACTTTATTCTAAGTTAATTACAATAGTAAAATCCATTTTTATATAAATCGTAGGGAAAAACTTTGAATTATTTCCCCCTTATTTGACTCTTCAAAAATAAAGATTTAAAAAGTTTTTCGCCCCTACAATACAGAAGCACCAATCTTTATATATATTAAATTAGAAAAAAATTAAGACAAACTTTAAAAAAAAAAACGATATACTAGAATTAAATAAAATTATTCAAGAATTACATTAATTTCAATCTTTAGAATTTAAGATTTAAATAAATATAAATAGTATATTATATACAAGTACTATGGTATATTAAATATTAAATAAGTTAGGTTTAGAATTATTAAAAAAGAAATTAATATATTTATTTATTTATTAAAAAGTGTTAAACTCCACATTTTGTAAATAAAAAATAAATAAAACAGCCTTTATTTGTCTAAGAAATCTTTCGAGACTAAAATAATAATGATGGAAACCTATAATACATTTGTTGTAACAATTCATTAATTAAGAGTAATATATGTGCTAACCTATTGGTTAAGTGTCGTGGCCATCGTAAAAGAAGTCTTGTGAACTGACTCTAAATTTTCTAGTGAACTAATTGATAATGGTTCTTATTACCACTATCAATGCTGACCGAAAGTCCTCAGAACGCTTAACGCGCTCCATCTGTAATCAGACAAGCGGACTCACGTCCATAAGATTATTCATTCATTTGGAAATCGTAAACTTGTTTCTGCTATTGTGACTTTATTTCCCTGCCAAGAACACGACTACCCTCCTACGGATTATTCATTCACTTGGATATCATTTTTAAGTTGTTCCTTTTTTCAAACGTATTCCTAAAAAATTATCGCATTTTCAGAGTCCTGACGTGATGGAAAATGCAAATGGCGATTTCGTCTTTTCCGGTTGATTTTGACTACGAACGGCTGATGAAGATTGATGTTTTAAACTTTTAAAAAATAAATTAAAATTTTATTTTGAGATAAAAAACAAAACAATTTTAGACTAATTAATAAGTTTCGTCCTAAATGTATGCGAAAATCCAACGAATAAGCGAGATATTCAAATAATATATTGTAAATAAACTGTCCGTTTGGACCCCTCCCCTAAATAAACATTTTGTTTTAATTTATTACAAATTCGTACTATATTTTAAATAAACTGTTTGTTCTTATAAACACACACACACACATTTCAATTTATTTCAATAAATGTTCTATTAATTAATTATTTTGAATTATTGATTTTGTGTTACTTTAATGAATTCGTAATCTTTCATGTTTGATTTACTTTTCATGCTTGATTTAATTATAAGTTTAAAAAGTCATGAAAATATAATTTATATTTTTCGGAAATGAAAGCAACTCTTATCCAATTATTCAGTTAAAACTAATGATAATGAAATGTTCATATGAAGAATAAAATTATCTATGAATAGAGATTTGTCTTCTGGTGTTTACAAACCAATAGATATGTCCACGCAGTATAACTGATACTAGTCTTTTCATTCGATGTAGACCGGAAAAATGACTATTAAATCAAAAAAATTATTTTTCAAAAGAAAATGTTGATGTTTTAAAAATGCAAAAATTATGAGAACACCATTTAATTATTAAGTATTAATTTTATGTTTGCTGTCTAGCCTACACAAATTACACGAAATAATACTTTGCACTAATATTTCTGATAAAGTAATGGGTAATTATATTCCGTGATCGTTAATGAAATTTTCAGTATTTATTTATTAATACTGGTTGAGTTCGTGAATTTTGATGAATTTTACATTGAAGGCGGAGGTTAAAATGCCGATAGTCTGACTGTTCGACAGATCTCGTTTATAACTATACGTCATGACGTCATTTTTCGGTTAACATGCCTTAGTTTACGTAGGCCTGGGTAACTGTAAAGAATTATCTAAATTTCTAATATTTTATATGTTTATATATATTTATGTATACGTATGTATGTATATGTATGTATGTATATATACATGAATGTATATGTATGTATGTATATGTATCTACATATACATGTATGTATATGTATGTATGTATATGTATCTATATATATATGTATGTATATGTATGTATATGTATCTATATATACATGTATATATATGTATGTATGTATATAT